>OX030951.1:82928858-82955190 GCA_943735915.1 Pherbina coryleti
TAGTTGGTTAAAGTGCGTGGCCGCTATGTCAAAGAACTTTGGAAACCCAGGTTCGAACCCCAGCAGCGACAGAAAATTATTTGAATTAAAATAATTTTTCTGTACGGCCGCCACCTCTCTGCAGACAATGGCAAACCTCAGAGAGTAATCAAAATGCCATGTAAAGCTTCTTGAGAACGAGAAATTTCCGTTCATCGCCGTTCGGAGTCGGCGTTAAGCATGTAGGTCCGGTTCTCGGTCAACTGTGTACAAACTTAATAACACGCACAACACAATTGATCATAAGAAGCTAGGTCAAAGTCCTTTCAAGGGCTGAAATGGCCAGTTTTTTTTATTTTGAAAAAGCTCACTAAAATTTCTATAATTCATGAACCAATACACATACAAAGACCATTTATACAAAAAAACCTTCGTATTGACGTCACCTTTCATGGGAAATTCGACGTCACCAGAAACAAAATCGGTTCACGCATTACCGAGAATATCAATTTCATACACAATGCAACTTGAAAGATTAGAGAAGATTATTAATTCATTCATAACTCATTCATTCAATTCAATTCATTCATTAACTTATTCACTTAAAAATAACATGCTATTGATATAATCAATAAGAATTTATTCATTAGTTTATTCATTCCCTATTAATTCACTATTCATTCGTTAATTCACTTTAAATCAGTGGGCCCAAGAAATTTGAAACGCGGGCCAATGCAAAAAAACAAACACAAAATGTTACTCATCGTTGCTTTTGGCAAAAAATCAAACAAAACAAAAAAAAAAACAATTACAATGCAATAAAATCACATAAAGTACACTGTAAGAAAATGTGGTTTATTTGTTTTTAAATATATTCAATGTTTGATAGGTATATAAAAGTAAAAACTTTGATAAAAGTTTTTTAAATGTTACATGGTTAATAATTACAAAATTAATTATACATATATCGAGAATCATTTCATCAAAATTAATTTCTTTATTTGAAAGGGCAATGCGAAGTTAATTTTCATGGTCTGACAAATTCATTTGGCGTTCATTTTTTATTGTTTTTAGGTGCGAAAAACCTGATTTGCACAAATAGCTGCTGCCAAACATTGACAATATTTGAGCCACTTCATTCGTCAGTATTGGATATTTTGATTTTGAAACATTTTTCCAAAATGATAAACCAGTGTCAAAAACTGCTTCTAAATTTTAATCGGCTTGCAAATCGCACAATTCCATCTGCAAGCTTTGATTCTGGCTGAAAATATCACAGGTCTTGGGAGATAATATAAGTTTTTTTCGATCTCTTATATCTCCGAAGTCTTGGAATTGTTTATTGAACTCATTTTGCAAACATTTTATATTGCTATCAAATCGAATGAAGTTTGATACATTATACTCAGTTTTAATAACAGAGCAGCAGGAAAAATATCTTAAGGAATTGCATAAATCGTTGCGCAATATTTTTAGCTTTTGGCTGAAACCATCTAATGAAGAAATCATATTAACTATGCTTTGCCCCTGTTTATGCAAGGTCAAATTTAGTGCATTGAGAATGCTTGTTATATCGGTAAGAAAGCCAAGCCAATAGCCTTAGCGCAGAGTGCTTCCTGGTGGATCATGCAGTGGTAAAAAGAAATATTAATGCCACGTTCTAGAAATTGTCCACGTAAGCCACTAATAGCTCCTATCATATTAGGTGCCCCATCTGTACAAATAGAACTAAAGTTTTGAAAACCTCCTATTGGTTCAACGGATATTTCGACGGCTCGAAAATATCAGCTCGTTTGGTGGTGTTGTGCAATGTCACAAGGTTTAGCATTCCTTCTTCTACACTCATATCCTGATTTACAAACCTTTATTATAAATATAAAAGCCATATGTTAACAATTTCAATACTTTATTATTTATAAAAATAGCAATTTATAATATAATTTTAATAATAATATAAATTTTATATCATTAATTGACAATAATAATTTTATTAGCCTGCCTTAATGGAACAAAAACTGAGTGGAAAACAAATTAAACCAAAAATAAATTTATTCTGATGTTGAAATGCATTTGGAAAAGGTTTCCCGAAGAATATGCTTTGCAACTCAGCCAAATATTAAAAATTTGTTACGAAAACGTTTACTTTTTGCAGTTTTGAATTATTAAAACAAAATTTGAAAAAGTTTTTTTTAAAGATTAACACTCAACACTTTTTTTTCTCACGCACTGTTTAAAGAAAAAAATTAATTAAGACTTACCTTACGAATATAAGCCGTTGTGCAGCATCATTTCGGTCGGTTGTTTCATCCAATGTTAAGGAATAACACATATTCCATCTTTCTCGTTACTGTATTCCTACTTAAAGGAACGTCTCTCATGTAAGCTGCCATTTTTTGTCCCTCAGATCCAAAGGAGCTTAACATATCCACACAGGCATTCTTTAGGAAAACTCCATCTTTGAATGATTTCTTGGCTTTGGCGATATGGTAACTTGCGACATAACTTGCTCTAGTTGCCGCTTTTGAAGTAAATTGAAAATTCGGTGATGTGTTTTCTTCCCCTTCCAATAATTTTTTATTAAATTAAGACGATAACTTCCTTTAAAATTTTCAAAATTTGCGCGATGATATGCATCATAATGCCTTCCTAAATTATAGCTTTTCATTGAATTAAATGAAATGTGGCAAATGAAGCTTGAGGCTTTTGGATTCTCTGATTTTTAAAAAACAGGTAGTCATATTCCCACTCAATATGGAAACATCTTGAATTAATTTTTCTAATATTTTATTCCAATTATCACAAAACAATATATACACAACTTTATTACAATTATGACAACACAATGAACTCAATTTTATTTGCCAGTGTACTACGACAAGACTTAATTTCTATTACAATAACAATGCCTGCATGAAAAGTTACTCGACACACAAGTAACGGGACAATCAGCTTCAGCATCGACATCATCGAGTGTTTTTTTATTTTGGCTTTGCATGTATTTGTTTTTGTAAAGTTCGCTGGAAAATGTGCTGAACACTGAACGAGTGCTGTGTGTGTTGTTGTTTTCTGCAGGCGTTCTTTGATTTTGGCTCATTTCAAAGACAAAATAAAGATAGAAAAAAATTTGTATGAAGGGCCACGCGGGCCATATGGGCCACTACGTGGGCCTGTCTGCTTTAAATTCATTATTACTTTTTTATTAATATTTTCATTTATTATTACTATTCATATTTAGTTATTATTTTATTTTTTATTCATTAATTACTAATCCATACATTCCTCATTCTTGTATTATTTGTTCCTTAATTTTGAACTTATGCATTTATTTCAATTGATTCAGTATTAACACAATAAATCAGGATTTGTTAATTCATGCATGATTTCACTTTTTTTTAATCCAATTAATCATTTATTCACTCATTAATTTAAATTCATTATTTCGTTTATTCATTTATAATTGCTTCATTTAACCCTCTAACTCCCAAATTTTTGATTTCGGTCATAAAATTACACAATGTTAAAAACCCTTCAAAAAAATTATCTGCCGTCTCAAATTTTTCAATAAGTGTTTTTTTTAGCCTTTGTGCAGTATGATTGCATTTCTGACTTACATCCTGGTAGTTTGCATATTTTTTTTCCTGTTCTGTCGGTAAATGAACACCAATGGCCAACACTGTCGTATCGGACGTCATCAGGAGGGATGTAGCACTTCTTTGGTTTAGGCTGTGGGGTGGTCATCGGTCTACCCGCTTGCCGCTTCTCAGAATTGGAACCAACCTGACATAGTGATTCAGCTACTTCTGTGCGAAATTTTGGCAACTGAATTCCTTGTTCTCCCTTTTGCAAGCGATGGAAAAGGACATATGCATTCACCATTGCTATATCCATAATGTGAAAAAAAACCCGATTGGTCCACTTCCTAGTTTTTATGCGAATGTGATAACGGCCTATCAGCCCGTCCATGAGGTCAACTCCTCCCATATGTTTGTTGTACTCCTTTATTATAAATGGACAGTCAATTTCGGTCTGTTGATGTGCTTTTCGGTCCCATCTTATAGCTTTAAGAGGTTGATGTTGAATGTTCTGGGACGTAAATGGTTTGACACCTGCGTAAGTAGACAGCAAACGCACAGTTTTAGTATCACGCCACAAAACATTGCTTATATCGATTCCGTAGACATTCGCAACATATTCCTCGGAATAACCTCGCGGAACCTTTTTGTTGGACAACTCGGCTTCGGAAGATAATTTTATCTTCGGAACTCGATTCGCGCGAACCGTACCCAAGCTATAGATTCCACGATATTTTAGGTATATCATTAAGCCTAGTGACGTATAAAAGTTGTCAAAATATATAGTGTGGTTGACATTATCGGGAATTTTGCTGGATAGTCGAATGACAACATTTGACGCAGCGCCAAGATCTGGTGCGTTTTCGGGAATGACGTTATCACCAGCTCCAGAATAAATTTCAAATGAATACGAAAATCCTATATAGTCGCAAAGTGAGAAAAGTTTGGTTCCCCATTTATGTGGCTTGTTTGGCATATACTGGCGAGTTGGGTTGCCACGCATTTTCGTTGCACACATCTGTTCGTCGACACAAAGACGCTGCAACATTGGAACAGATCCAAATCGTTCATTGAAGTGCTTAACCAAGGGGCGCACTTTGTACAGTTTGTCGTCTCCATGATCCAAAGAGTTGTCATTGAAATGTAACATTTTTCGCATTACATCAAATCGGTTGCGTGACATTGTCTGTCTGATTGCCTCGAAAGAATGTCGTGCCCAATACTCACGGATGCTGGGATAACGGTAGACTGACATAAACATCAATATTCCAATGAATTTTCGGACCTCCATCGCATTGGTGATGAATCTGGATTCTATGTTTGATTGATGCGCGTATAGATTCATTTGTTCGGCTAGGAACTCAAAAAACTCATTGGTAACAAAATATTGGAAGCAATCGAGTGGCGTTTTGAGGTTAGCCAGATCATCGGGCATTTCTTTTTTACCACGAAATACAATTTCGTTCACATGCAACTGCAGATATTTCTTTTTCCAGATCATCGTTTTGAATTCATGCGAATCATTCTTTATTTCATGTACGTTTCCACTGAATTGCACATTTGTTTTTGGCCCATCTGCTTCCTCTTCTATTTCGGTGGAGTAAAAACGCTTGTTTCGGAATAAATTGCTAGAAGATCTGGGCTGAGAAACAGATTCAAGGACGTCAGGATTTCAAGCAAGCGCTGTGCAAGCCACTGACGATGATGAAGATGCTGCCACATCATTTTCAAATGCACTGATATTGCTCAGGTTTATACTCTGAATCTCGGTCGAATTCAGGCAGTCATCAATCAAATTATCCATTTCGTCAAAAGCGTAAGGGGGATCAATGTCATCGTCGCTATCAAAATCGTCTTCGCCACTAGATTCAATGTCGGAATCGATTGAATTCATCAATTCTTCAATTTCGACCTCTGACATGTCCGACAGCTTATAAAATTCTTTACCGCGTGACATGTTTAATAACAAATATCTACAAAACCTTAAAACGAAAACTAGTGAATATTGCAAAAATAATAGCTAAAAAAAATATACTAATTCAAAACTTATGCTGAAATGCACTACACAAAAAATATCACTTCGCTGCCCAACCCCGCCTACAGACGGCCTCACAAAATCCTAAAATTAGTGATTTCAAATACACTTCAGACAATAAGTTTCAACACTTCACGATAAAGAATAGTTTATTTTACTCACAGATAATTTTTTCAACTCGATACGATCACAAATAGATTTTATATTAATTTTCTAATATACACTTTTCGACCGAAAATTTTAAAACGTGTTATTTCGGCAAATTCCAACTTTCAACTGATGCAAATGCTAAAAAGCACGTGCTACAATAACGGTAAACATATCAGCACATACATACATACATAATAAAAACTATCAATATCAGTTACTGGAAAAAAAAAATGAACCTGCGTAAGTTTTACGTCAATAGGGTAAGCCCGTCTAGAGGCGGGCGTGGGAGTTAGAGGGTTAACCCAATTCATGTCACGCTGTGGGTCACTTTGAGCCACTATTCAACTTCAAACCAATATAAATGACTTAAAACTTGTTTTAAAGAAAAATAAGTAACGTGTATTTTATTATTGGTCACTCTGTCTCTGTATGTTTTGATAATAGCTGCGTTCGATTCGCCAGCCTATACCCAATTCATGTCGCTTATTTCAAAATTTGTATGGGAAAACAACAACAAAGTCTACAGCTAGTTGAGTATAGAGTAGGTCAATTATCAGTTGAGTTGAGTAAAGTTGCGTTGCCAGGTTCTTAGTTTTTAGTTGGTTTGTGTACGGAATAAGGGAAAAGTAATAGATTCTGTCAAAATGTAATGTGAGTACAATAACAAAATTAATTTATTAGCAGACTTTATGTAATCTGTAAAAACAAAAGTGTTGCCAACTATGCAGTAAGTAACAGCTAAGTGAGTAGGCGTTTTTTTCGTAGTTGAGTTGAGCACTGGCGAATCGAACGCAGCTAATATTAACTTTTACACAAAATGTTCAAAAACAACATAAAATGTAACGTAGTGACTCTGAGACACTAGCTGCGTACGATTCGCCAGCCTATACTCAATTCATGTCGCTTATTTCAAAATTTGTATGTGAAAACAACAACAAAGTCTACAGCTAGTTGAGTATAGAGTTGGTCAATTATCAGTTGAGTTGAGTAATGTTGCGTTGCCAAGTTTTTATTTTGTAGTTGGTTTGTGTACGGAATAAGTAAAATGTAATAGATTCTGTCAAAATGTGATGTGAGTACAAAAACAAAATTATTTTCCTTTAAGGGGGGAGATACCTCATAGTTTCGGAAAAATTTCAAATGTTTTTTCGAATTTTTCTTTAAAACAAGTTTTAAGTCATTTATATTGGTTTGAAATTGCATAATGACCCAATGACACAGCGTGACGTGAATAGGGTTAAAAAAAAAAAAAAATTATAAACTGCTCGTAGTGACCATATCGTTTGCATGGCTACAGCATTATTGAAATCTTCGAAGTTTTTACTGCTATCTTCTATCAGAATTTTTAATTTGTTCTGTATGCATGCACAAAATAAGTTTTGGTGAGTCAGGATCGAGAGGCTGGGTTTCAAAATTTCAGCTAACATTGCTGCTGGAATATTTAGTGAAGGCTACACCTCCATTCGGAAGCTTATGAACCGGACCTTCGATTAAACAGCCGATATAAATTTTAATTTTTAACTTTTTTATTATATGTATTACAGGTTTATCCTTCCCTTCAAAATATCAGTACTCGAAGAAAAAAACCTCTTTTGTTTCATATAAGCGGAACAATTTTGTTAGCTACAGGAGATACTCTGCAGACCCACCATTTACTAAAAATATAGCAAAATAAAAAAAAATTATCCAATTATGTTATCAGCTTGAAAAAAAATTTTTAAACAAAACTAATTTCACCTTGTCTAAGGGTATCTCCCCCCTTAAGCAGTTTCTTCGTTTTCAATTTAATTTATTGACAGACTTCATGTGGTCTGTCAAAACAAAAGTGCTGCCAACTATTCAGCAAGTAATAGCTAAGTGAGTAGCCGTTTTTTTCGTAATGGAGTTGAGCACTGGCGAGCTGAACGCAGCTACTATACGACCACGTTTAATTTACAGTTAATTAATGGTAGCGCCTAACTCCTTTCAATCTTTTACAACAACTCCTTGTTTGTTAAATTCAAGGAATTCACTTGCTGGCGCAGGGTTACTTCATGATATTTTGTGTTTTCTGCGCATATTCGATCGTGGTCGCTGCCAGTTCAAGTTAGCTTACATGTTATTCTAATATGTTGACTGTTTGTTGACGTTACTTGCTTTTTTATGTTTTTTGCTTTCTATTTTTGTGGAAACATTTCGATAAAAGTATTTTATGTATTTTGTGTAAATGTTTCTAAGTCACATATATTAAATAACATTCTTTTTTTTCAAAAATATAAATAAACTCTTTATGTATTTTGTATTAGTGCCACTAAGTCACACCGTGACAGTTTACGTTATTCAAACAACGTCGCAGGAATAGGGTTAAGCATTCCTTTATTTAAATATGAAATGTAAACATAAAATGTAAATTCCAAAAAAGTACAGGCAATATCCGCTTAGCGCGATTTCGTTTAGCGCGATTTCGTTATAACGCGGTTTCAATATTTTTCCGTTTTGACGTGACGAAGTTACGTTTTACCGCGCAGGTTTCCAAAAAAGTTGAAAAATGCATTTTTTCAAAATTCATCGGCGTTGCATTGAATTGTTACTCGCTGAGTATAAGAGCTATGACTAAAAAAATGGTACGGCCGTAACGGTTAATTCTTTGACTTCCTTATAAAAGCAAAACAAAAATGCAAAACGGCATCGAGACGCGGTAGAGCTGTTAAAGCAACGCAACTGAAAATTTGTTACATGGAATTATTACTCACCGAGTATTAGTGCTAGGATTAAAAATATGATACACCAATAAACGCCTGCTCTAAGCCCACACAACAAAACTAAACAAAAAATTTCTGATATCATGGGGACACAGCGAGAGCCGCTCAAATATCGACAATGCAACATTCATGCAGCGACGTTGCATTGAATTTTTACTCGATGAGTATATAAGCTACGAAAAATGTTTATTAAGGAAAATGATGGATTTATACTTGGTCTTACGACAAAAATAAAAAAAATTTCTGACGTCACCAGGTCGTGAATACAGCAGCTTATGTAACAGATATGTAATATCGTTGCATGGAATTACTACTCACTCAGGAGACGTGCTGCGTTTAATTTTGTTTTACGACAGCATTGATGTGTTATTACGCCTTACAACTAAAATACAAAAAAAAAAAAATCTTATCGTCATGATTTCAGGGTGGCAACCAATTAATGCAGTAAAAATGATACAACCATGAAAAAACGTTGCATGGAATTTTAACTCGGTGACTACCGGCGTAACAATAAATTTTAAGGAACGAAAATGAAGGTGAGGACTTCGGGCACATGATAAAAATAAAAAATTCACGGTGTCATGAGGCTTCTCAGGGAACCGCCTAATGTGACGCATATGCATCACTTTTGCATATGTCAACATCAACATCAACATCAACATCAACATCAACATCAACATCAACATCAACATCAACATCAACATCAACATCAACATCAACATCAACATCAACATCAACATCAACATCAACATCAACATCAACATCAACATCAACATCAACATCAAAATCAACATCAACATCAACATCAACATCAACATCAACATCAACATTAACATCACCATCAACATCAACATCAACATCAACATCAACATCAACATCAACATCAACATCAACATCAACATCAACATCAACATCAACATCAACATCAACATCAACATCAACATCAACATCAACATCAACATCAACATCAACATCAACATCAACATCAACCTCAACATCAACATCAACATTAACATCAACAAAAACACCAACAACAACAACAACAAGAACAACATTAACATTAGCATCAACATCAACATCAACATCAACATCAACATCAACATCAACATCAACATCAACATCAGCATCAACATCAACATCAACATCAACATCAATGTCATGAAGTGTATGAGACGATGGTTAATTGTAGACTGTCTTTATTCAGTAACGTATTCAGAGTACATGTGATTATAATAAGAGTAAGTAAATATTAGTAAGAGAACATGTGCATATAGTTATGTACTGAGGATGAGCTCAGGCATATGCACATATATATGACATCTCCCCTTTAAAGGAATAAACATAAGAATAACATACATATGTATATAAGAATTAAAAAGATGACAAATTTCTATAGTAAAAAGGATTAGTTTTGTAATGGTGCTAGTAATATGGTGGCTTCGTATCTAACAGTGTTGATACCGTTGAGTTTGCTTGATGGGTCGACCGTATCTGGACACTTTAGCTGTTCCCAAAGCGGTAGGTGACGGGGCAAAGTTGGGTGTTTGTGGTATTGGTTTTGGTAAGTCAGATGATGGTGTTTCGCTATGTTGATTTAAAGTTTTTGTGTCGGCTGTAGTGTTAGAATTATGAGTTGGTGTAAGATTGGCTACGACAGTTTTAGGAACGGAAATGCTCGTTGATGTAGGCTCTATGTGAATCGTATTGCGCCGAAGTAGTTTTCCTTGATCCGTTCTGATATTGAGTGACCGTGGTGTATTTTTATAGAGATTTTCGACCGTACCAGTTATCCAATCACGGTGACCGCGTTGTATACGAACTCTGTCTCCTTGAGCAAACTGTGTAGTCTTTCTTGTTTTATTATCAAAGTAGCTTTTAGAGTTTTGTCGAAGCTTACTTAAGTTGCTATGAACATTCGGTATTGGCTTTGGTTGAAGTACTTTCTTCGATGTTGGAAGTGTGGTTCTAGTGACTCTGCTCATCAAGCGCTGGTTTGGTGATTGCAATTCGTCGTTTCTTGGTGAATTTCTATAATTTAATAGCGCCATATAAATGTCAGTTTTGTCCTTGTAACATTTCTTCAACATTGCTTTTGCTGTCTGCACGTAGCGTTCTGCTAAACCGTTTGAACGTGGATAATTTGGGCTTGAAGTTTGGTGCTGAACGTCCCACGACTTCATAAATTCGGCGAACTCTTTCGAGGAAAATTGTGGTCCATTGTCGGACTCCAATACCGACGGTATTCCGTGGGTAGCAAACCATATTTTCAATTTTTCGATTACTTCCGCTGATGTTGTTTGATTTAGTAGTGTGAAATCCATGTATCCTGAATAGCTATCGACAATAATAAGATAAACATTGGCGTGGAAGTTAAACAAATCAACTGCTACTATTTCCCAAGGTAGGGTTGGTATTGATTTTATAATTAGGGGCTCACGGGGCTTTGCTGGCTGGTAAGATTGGCAAATGCTACATCGTCCAACAAATTTTTGAACATCACTATGCATTCCTAACCAAAACACTGTTGCTCTTGCTCTATTGAGGCATCGCTGAATTCCGAGATGGCCGCTATGGATCGTTTCTGTTATGTCCCGTTGCATTGATTTTGGAATAATAATTTTTGTTGCTTTAAAAATTATTCCATCCTCGGTTGTCAGTTCATCGCGAAAATTTAAGTAAGGTCTTATTTGCTGCGGTACTTCAGAAATGGATGATGGCCAACCTTCTAATATTTGATGTTTCAGCAATTGTAGGTCAGAGTCAATGGATGTTTCGTATATTAATCTTGATTTTGTTGTTGCTTTTAGTGCAGTGATTGTTTGAATTTCTATGTCATTATCCTGTATGCTGTTGTGTGAGTTATCGCAATCTCTACTCAGAGTATCCGCTAGCTTTATATCCGTGCCCTTTCGGTAGACTACCTGTGGAGAGTATGGTATTATATAAAGTAAGATTTTTTGTATTCGCTGCGATGCAGAGTGAAGTGGCTTCTTGAAAATTGTTTCGAGAGGCTTGTGATCAGTTTCAATTACCACCTTTTTTCCGTAAATGTACTCGTGGAACTTGGCGCAGGCGAACCGTATTGCAGTGGCTTCCTTTTCTATCTGAGCGTAGTTTTGTTGAGTTGTGGTCAACGCTTTTGAAGCGTACGCCACTGGTTGATCGTTTTGTAATAGAGCTGCTCCGACACTGGATTTACTTGCGTCGACCTGAAGTTTGACGTCGAGATTTGGGTCGTAATAACGAAGAAGTGGTGCTGATGCAAATACCTGTTTCAACTTGGTGAACGCGTTCTCCTGCGTAGGTGTCCAGCACCAATCGATGCCTTTCTTTAGCAGGATTCTTAGCGGTGCCGTTATTTCCGAAAGATTTACAATAAATTTGCAGAGATAGGTTGCCATTCCTAGAAGTCTTTGAAGCTCGACTTTGTTTTCTGGTCGTTTTAGCTTGTTAATTGCTGCAGTTTTTTCCGGATCGGCTGAAACTCCTTCCGATGATAGTATGTGGCCTAAGAATTTTACTTGGTTAGTAAGGAAAACACATTTCTCTTTGTTGAGTTTCAGACCTGCATCAGTGAGTAATTTGATAACGTAGTTGGTTTGTTTTTCTAGCTGTTCTTTGGTTTCTGCATGAATTAGCACGTCGTCCATCGAAACTTCAGTATTGACACAAGAATCCAGTAGCTGCGACATCATATTTTGGTAAAGTTCTGGGGCTGACGCCAGTCCAAATGGTAGCCTTTTATATGAATACCTGCCCAGGGAGTCGCCATCGTTAGGTACCTCTTTGTCCGTTCCGACACTTCGATTTGCCAGAAGCCTTTCTTGCAATCTAATAAGGTGAAAATTTTTGATTTTTTTATATTTGCAGTTATTTCTTCCAACGTTTTTAATGGATGATATCGTCGATAAATGTTTTTGTTGATATCTGTCGGATCAATACACACTCTTATTTTACCTTTTTGCTTCACTATGACCATTGGGGATACTGCTGGGGTTATTCCATCCGTTTTCTCCAGAACGTCCAGTTTCACCATGGAATCGATTTCTTTTTTGACTTGATCTTTTATTGCGTGCGGGATCTTTCTCGGCGCATAATGTTCGAATGTCGGATTTTTTATGACATCAATGTCGTAAACAAAGTTTTTTACTTTACCTAATCCTTCGAATATGCTGTCGCACAAGTTCACTTCATGCACTCGTGAGATTAGTTGGAATCTCTCGCAATCTTTTTTACCCAGAATTGGCTCAAATCCGTGAAAATCCTTAACTACAATAAACTTAACCAGCTGCTTTTTATTTCTTACGAAGCAATCAATTTCTATTTCTCCCTTCACGTTAATTTTAGTACCTCCGAATGCAACTAGTTTGTGACTAACTGGTCGAATTTTTTGGGTGCAGAATTTATTAAGCATGCTGTAAGGAATAACGTTGCACTGCGCTGCGGTGTCGAGCTTGAACTTTATTTTTTTATTTATTACTGTAATTTCTTCGTACCAGTTACTTTCCTCGTCTTTGTTTGTTATTGATTTGCTGAGAGATAAAACCAAAAAATCACTGCTATCCTCCCCGTCGCTGCCTTCGGAACTGCTGTTATGGTGCTGCAAAGCGTCAACTTGCTTGTTGTTTTTGTTTCGTCGTCTGAAACACAACTCTGACAGGTGGCCTTTTCTGTTGCAGTGTTTGCATTTGTTGTTGTAAGCTCGGCATTTTCGTTGTGCGTGAGTAGAGCCACATCGTTTGCATTCGTAAGTGTGTGTGTCATTTTTCGAGCGGTAATTTTCCATTGGCACTGCGCTTATTTGTTTCGATTTAGAGTACTTTTTAATTGCGTCGATTTTTTGCTCATCTGTCTTGTGGAGTTCGCGTAGCTGTTGTGATGCCATCTCGCTTGCTCTGCATAGTTTAATTGCTTTTTCTAAGCTCAGTTGATCTTCCGATAGCAATCGTTCTCTGATTGCATCACTCTTTATGCCTACCACTATTTTGTCCGCTAGCAGAGAATCTTCAAGGTTACCGAACGAACATTTTTTCGCTTGATTTTTAATTTTTGTGAAAAAACTTTCGAATGACTCGCCCTCGACCTGGCTCAACATGTTAAATGAATAACGTTCGAACGTGACGCTTATTTTGGGAGCAAAATATTCGTCGAATTTCTTTTGTATAAGACCTCCTTTTGATCCTTTTGATGCTCTGCCGTAAGCGAAAATGAATTAAAGATGTTAACGGCATCTGATCCAATGCTCGACATAAACGTGGCTACTTGGATTTCTGGGGTTTTCTTTTCCAGCTGGGCTGCAGTAGCAAACCACTTATATTGCTGTAGCCAGTCCTTCCAAGAAGTAGAAACGTTGTTTCCCACTATTTGGAGCGGCTTTGGCGGTTTAACGAAGTGTCCACCACTTACCTCCGCAGCGGCTGATGTGTTGGTTGTCATATTCTTTTTTTATTTTTTTTTGTTTATATTATCAATTTTAATGTATTTGTTTTTTTTTTTTCGAGTGGGTACAACTTCTGACACCATGTCATGAAGTGTATGAGACGATGGTTAATTGTAGACTGTCTTTATTCAGTAACGTATTCAGAGTACATGTGATTATAATAAGAGTAAGTAAATATTAGTAAGAGAACATGTGCATATAGTTATGTACTGAGGATGAGCTCAGGCATATGCACATATATATGACAATCAACATCAACATCAACATCAACATCAACATCAACATCAACATCAACATCAACATCAACATCAACATCAACATTAACATCAACATCAACATCAACATCAACATCAACATCAACATCAACATCAACATCAACATCAACATCAACATCAACATCAACATCAACATCAACCTCAACATCAACATCAACATCAACATCAACAAAAACACCAACAACAACAACAACAAGAACAACATTAACATTAGCATCAACATCAACATCAACATCAACATCAACATCAACATCAACATCAACATCAACATCAACATCAACATCAACATCAACATCAACATCAACATCAACATCAACATCAACATCAACATCAACATCAACATCAACATCAACATCAACATCAACATCAACATCAACATCAACATCAACATCAACATCAACATCAACATCAACATCAACCTCAACATCAACATCAACATCAACATCAACATCAACAAAAACACCAACAACAACAACAACAAGAACAACATTAACATTAGCATCAACATCAACATCAACATCAACATCAACATCAACATCAACATCAACATCAACATCAACATCAACATCAACATCAACATCAACATCAACATCAACATCAACATCAACATCAACATCAACATCAACATCAACATCAACATCAACATCAACATCAACATCAACATCAACATCAACATCAACATCAACATCAACATCAACATCAACATCAACATCAACATCAACATCAACATCGACATCAACATCAACATCAACATCAACATCAACATCAACATCAACATCAACATCAACATCAACATCAATATCAACATTTACATCAACAACAACAACAAAAAGAAATATCGTCACGCCAAAACGGGTGTGTACACGACACAGCCAACTCTTTTTTACCCACAACGACTCTCCTCAAATATAGTACTTTAAATTAATAACATATCCTCTCATGCCGTAATCAATCTTTTATATGTATAAAAATATAGGTATTTATTTAAACGATGGAATCTTGGTTCGCCTCTCGCGAGCACTTACAAATCTTTTCAAATATTACGTAAATGCAAATCTCCTTCGCTATGTAAATTAGAAGTTAAATTTTATGCAGTCTGAGCATTTATTCCTCAAGTTTCTTCAACGTGAATTAAAACGCTTCGTACGTGTTGTCAAAAGTTCAACTTGTACTTTAATTAAAATGTTTGTTAAATGTTGTTTGTCTGCGCACGTGTATTTTTATAGCACTAATTAAACTGCGTTAAACTTGTTCAAGAAGATGTTCGAGTGGTTGTTTTAGTGGAAGAAATATGGCACTAAAAATTAACAGAAGCGTATTTTGTGCATTTAAATTTATGGATTTGTGCTTAAAATATGTAGATATTCGCTTTGCAATGGCAAGTCAATGTTTTGTTTTTTTGTTTTTTTGTTTTAACATATTTTGTGTGTAGAATTTGGATGGATAATTTTCTAGGTTGAGTTATATTTTGAGAATATTGTTACCAACGCCGCAGATAGATATTTCATAAGGGGAGACGTTACTGAAGCAAAATAAAATTATATATTATATTATATTTAACTTAATATCTGCTAACAAAAATAAGCAGTTATGGCAAAATACACTAATACTAAAAATAGTAATACACTAAATATGGCAAAATTAAATATTTTGGAATATTTGTGTTTTTATTTAATAAAGAAAAATATTCTGGATTGCTAAGGGGGGGTTTGAACCCCCAAAATCCCCCATACTTACGGCGTTGATTGCAACTGATTCTTGCTACTATTCAGAAAATAGATGCATCGTCACTCAGTTTTTATTAGGTATTTTGTTTAGATTCATGCCAAGAAGTTCTGGTATGTTCAAGAATTTTAAAACAGTTAAAAGCGGATTCGTGAAAAAGCAGAAGAAATCAATGAAACATACATGCCCCTGCCCAACTAACACTCAAGCGCCTTGTGTTGCCACCCATCGGGGTAAATTTTGTAGAATAATTTTTTTTTTAAAAATGCGCCAACACATTCTTGGATCCCCACTGTTTGACCGATTTTCTTTTGAAATTTGCATTCAAAATAATTTAACTTAAAAAACTTATTAAAAAAAAAAATAACATATATGAGCCACCATGTATTTATTTACACCCGATAAAAATGCATAAGGTTCGTAGTTCATCATGAAAAATATTTTGTTTTACATATGAAAGGAGTAAATAAGTATTAATATATTAATAATAACAATTTATATTAATTTTTAATTGTTTATTGATCGTAAAATTGACAATTTTATTTTACGATGTGATTGTGATTGTTACAAAAAAATAATCAAATTGTCGTTTTCTGCACAGTCCTGAAATTATTCAGTAATAATTGAAAAAATAGCGTCATAGAAACAATTGAATTTTAATTCATTTTTGGGCAATGATTAGGATATGGATTTGAACAAGGTGTTTAGACAAGAAATACTACAAGTAAAGAAACTAGGATAAGAAAAAGGATTTTCAAAAGGATTTTCAAAAGGATTAGGGCATGGATAGGGACGTAACGATTCAAGTAAATACAAGTAAGTATCGATACTTTTGTCTCGATACCAAGTATTTTTGGATCCAATATTTTTTTTTCCGATACTTACTTGGTATCGAAAAATAAGTACTTGTAGCGAATTATTTTTGTGTGTAAACAGCTCAAAGAAATTGAGAAAAAGTGTGAACACGGCCTTAACAAGAAAACGCATTTTCGAACACTTCCTAAAATTTGACGTTTATTTTCTTTGTTTCATTTGCTTTTATTTTTATACCAACCATTATTAGAGTTTTTTCTTTTCAAAAATACGCAGGCCGATTTTGACGAAATAATATTGTTTTTAAGTGTGCAATTTATTGTTAGATTAAAAAAATTTATATTTATACACATTTTTATAATTATAAAGCTTGGTATTCTTCGACCCAAATACAATTTTGATGGTTTATGCAAATTCCAAATAAGTTATCGTTAGTTTGCCTATACTTTGAAAAGTTTATGTTTGTTTGTCCTGACAATTGTTTTAGTTTTTTTATAATAATATATATTTTCGTTGTTTTGTTAATTTTTTTTCGTTTTGATGTTTTGTTAAAAATTAAATAAAATGGAATTATTTTTTTTTAATTATTTCTTACTGTTTTTATTTAAATACCTTTTATATTCTATTTTAATCCGGTCTTCTGAAAATAGGGTTAACAATTTTTAGTCTCTTCTATAAACTTTACTTTAACCCATTTTGTAGCGCTACCCGATTCCGTTAAGATATCTTTATGATTTTGGCTCTTTGTATGGTAAACGGTTTTTCATTACGATGAAAAATTCACTTTGAACGCAATGCGATATTCCACTATTCTATTTTTTGGATGTATTTTATATTAGGAACATTTTAGTAATTTTTATAATATTCATAAAAGTTGGTGTTGCGAAAACGCTGCAGCGGTAGAAAATGGGTTAAAATAGTTCTTAATAAAGCTTAATTTTAAAAAATTATGATTTGACGTCACTTTGCTGCAAAACACTCATACAAAGTTTACATAAAATTGTTTCATACCGGGACGTATGAGTGATAATTATTTTTAACCGAAAAGTATCGATATGAGTATGTATCGATACTTTGTTCCTACTTATATGAGTAGTATCGGAAAATTTTCCAAGTACTACTCATATGAGTAAGTATCGATACTCAAGTGGTATCGTTACGTCCCTAGGCATGGATATGTCCAAGGATTAGGACAAGGATAAGGACAAAGATTTTGAGAAGGATGCAAACAAGGTTTAAAGCAAGGATAAGAACAAAAATTAGGACTAGAATTGCAACAAAAGTAAGAATAAGAATTAACACAAGGATTTCGACAAAGATGTGGACAAGAATTGCAGAGAGCATTGGTTTTTTTGTTATAAATATAACAAAAGAGTATAACAAGAGTATAACAAGAGAGTAAATATTTTTACAAATCGCGAACAAAGCCGCGGAAGGTTTGCTAGTTAGAACATAATTTTTAAATAAAATATATACACTAGGGTGGAGTGAAAAATGTCAAAATTTTTTTTTCGGAAACGGGTACCCTTCAATGACTGTGTATGAGACCCAGTAACAATTCTGTAAAATATTTAATTTTTACGACGTCATCTTGAGTCTGCACATTTGACTTTAAGTTTGAAAATTTTTGAAATTTTTGACATTTTTACAAATTTTTTTTTTATGTACTTGAAAAAAAAACCAATACGGGTAGTCACTAAATTGTTGAACAAGGCCATAAATATAGAGATGATTTTTTAAAACATTTTTTGGTCGTGGTTTCAATATGCGCATTAGTCCTAAAATTTGCCCAATATTCGTAAATTTCTGATATTTTTAACGTTTTAAAATATCTGATATCCTCTTATAATGTTATAAAAACTGGTTTATATAGTTTTCGTTAATCAACTTTGCATTGTGCAACTTTTCGCTAGTTCATATTAAACTACCCAGGACTCACCACGGGGAGGTGCTTGCACTTTGATAAAAGTAAAGTAAATACATAAAAAAGTACTCAAAATGGTATTGGCCGACAGTAAAGTGAAGGCGCGTGAACTAGCTGAGGCTCTGAAGATATCAAAAGGCGTGTGGGAACAATATTACAGGAACATTTGTCGATGAGGAAGCTGCTTTCCAAATGGGTGCCGAGTTTTCTCACATGGACCAAAAACAACAACGTGTCGATGATTCGGAGAGCTGTTTGGCACTGTTTACAAAGAATATTCATGAATTTTGCGTCGGTATGTGACAATGGATGAAACAAAGATCCACCATTACACACCGGAATCAAAACGGTTGTCAGCTGAGCGGAGAGCAACCGCTTAAAGCAGGCCAAAGCGAACAAAAACACAACAGTCGGCTGGAAAGGTTGAGGCATCTGTATTTTAGGATGCAAATTATTAAAACGAGTTGTTTTTTATTTGCACTATGTGCAATTTTATTGAGCCGCACTATGTGCGGTTAATTCAGAGGGTTAACTAGAACTAAAACTAAGAAGCTTAAAGCTACCTTAAGTAGTCGATATTGTTGTTGTTGCTGTTGTTGTTGTTGTTGTTGTTCCGCCGACGCTGCATCGTGGTCGTTATTGTTACAGTTGATATTGCTGTCGTTGTTGTTGTTGTTGTTGTTCCGCTGACGCTGCATCGTGGTCGTTATTGTTGCAGTTGATATTGCTGTCGTTGTTGTTGTTGTTGTTGTTCCCGTGGTTGTTATTGTTACAGTTGATATTGCTGTTGTTGTTGTTGGAAGTGCTAGCTGCGATTATGCTTACTAGGCCGATCCCATATAACGGAAAAATAGCAGACATATCGTCAGCATTTTGGCACTGGAGCGGATGCGCGTGTTAACTTCCCCCCTTCTTAAGAGCGGCTGTCCTCAGTCGGGCCATGAAACTGTGGTTGACTTCCTGCTTTGGTCCTTTCAACCAATTCTACTAAAGCGAGCTTCCTTTGTTTTTTTCTCCAAAAGAAAATTGCCATTGTCATAACCACGATAAGGGCAATCATGCAGAGTATGCCCAATGAAATCTGAGATTTTGTTTTTATTTCTGTACGCAGAGCTGCGATATGGTTTAGATTTCTTATGTTGACCTCATGCAAGTAAGGTAGGGATAACGTAATTATATGATCAGTGAAATTTATTTCTTGTGCCATAGGCAATTCTGGAGTTAGTTGGTATTTTCGCTTTTGGTTTACAAAGACGGTACCATTAATTGTTACTTTATCGTTAAATGTTACCAAATATGTTCCATTTATAATCACAGGAGGTTTGTCATCTTGACGAATTTCCGACACGCAATCATTGATTATAACCATGCCTTCATCCACGACTTCCGTCATTGCCATATCATGTGCCGAAATTGTTTTACAGTTAGCGGTGTAATTATTTAGTAGATGTTGTAGGCAAGATCCATCCGAGTTGTTTATCTCCCTGCAGAATGTTGATGTGGTCGCTTTTTCGCAGTTTCCTACCAATTTATAAGTCCTGTCACACTTTGCCACTATCTTAGATTCAAATATTATTATCTTTGAGTCATGTACTACTGGATAAATTATGGTTTTATTACAAACTGACTGAATTTTAGGGTACTTAATTAAGAAAAGTATAATTTCCTGGTTTTGTAAGATTTTTAATTTAGAATTAAGTATAATATCGCTTACGCTAATGTCAGTTGAATTTTCATTTTTAACAATAGATTCAATTTCTTTATTATCGAGTAAAATTGGATTTATAACATTCATTTTTCCAAGCATAATAGACAAAACAATATTACTTAGTTCAGTTATAACAGCTCTATTCCTGCTGCTTATAAGTCCGAATAAATGAGCCGTGTCAAGGTCTGTTGTCTTAGTTTTGTTCAATAGTTGATTAACAGCGTTCGTTATTTTATTAATTTGGGTTTGCATTACGGAGTTTATTTTTATTTGCTGTTCGTTTGACTCTAGTAAGATCTCATTTTTAATTTTTATTTCTTGAAAATCATCAAAATCTGGGGTGCCTGCTACATACTTGAGTGCGGTGCCTAGAAAATTAAGGCTACGAGCGTAACGATGATGGATTGTAAGTGTTTCTAAAAGCTGTGTTATCTGTTCTATGTCGAGTTCCAGAAGTTTCCTCATATGTGAGTGTGGGAGAAGGTCCATGTATTTTTCCGTTTCCTTTATAATTTTGTCAAAGTTCGTTAGATTCGTACGGTGCGTAAGGTAATCATAGTCAGAGTAAATTGCAACCACGCCGTCTGCAATGGGTATATAGTTAGATTTTGAGTAATCCAGTAATTCGCCGTGAATTTGTGTTAAGAATGGTAACCTGTAAAGAAAATTTATCTCAGATTACTTTTGTGAATTCGACTGTTTCCAACTAATATCGTAGTTCCCAAGTCTTTATCCACAACTTTTTCTATATAAAGTTTCCTGAACTTGTTTCCTATGCGTTTGTTGGTTCTAACGAATACCCTATCGCCTGGCTTATATTTTCTTGTATGTCTACCTAAGTTATGGCGCTGTAATTCTATTCGCTGAGCCTCCATGAGTTTTCCTTTTATTTTTTCTTTAAGTTCATTCGGTGCTGCGTGAATTATGTCTATCGGTCTGTAGTTTGTTATTGAGTGAACTGTTCTATTGTACCTAGTTGTCGCTAGAAGAATTAATTCAGAGGTATCAGAGATATCTAATTCTATTTTCAGGCAACGAGCTATTTCAGTGAGTGTGCTGTGAAACCTTTCCACTTGTCCATTTGTAGTGCTGTGGAAAGGTGGCGTTGTATAAATTTTTGCTCCGAAATGATTCATCAGCATTGATTTTACGGTTTCTGAGTTCAGCGATTTTTCGTTATCGCATACTATCTGTTTAGTTTTATTGTAGAAATTTAGAATTTCGTATAGGGGTTCCTTAATATCAACTATGGCTCTCGATTTTATTGGGAAAACTATTGCAAATTTGGAGAATTTGTCAATGCTAGTGAGGAAGTGCATTTTATCAGTAGAATAAATATCCACATGTAAAATCTCACCTGGATAAGATGGTACGGGTGTTTGGCCTATTTCTGTTCGGATTGGGTGACGTTGGTATTTGGCTTCGAGACAAGTTTTACAATTTGAGGTAATCTCTTTTAGTCTTTTTCGAATTCCCGGAAAATAATAATCCGTAAGGATTTGCTGTGTATTTTCCCTCGCAGATCTATGCGCACGGTTATGTTCTGTTGCGAGAATTTCAACCTGATCGTCTTTATTGATCACATCCATAACTTTTTTCTCAGTATGGCGAAATTTAACCGAAGGGAACATTTTAATGATGTTATTTTGAATTTTTCCTAGCACAGGTAGTTCGCAATAGATTCCGTTAATAACGTTAGGGTTCACGGATGTCTTAAAAGCATCATAAATATCGTTCAGTGAAGAGAATGTGATTTCATGCCTAGTTTGTGTTTTAAATAGGATCTTAGATGTTTTTTTAATTTTGGGACCTTGGTCAAGAATTATCTGATTTTTAAAACAGTTTACCGGATTCTGCACTGTTGGAATAGTTGGTGTGAGAGATTCTTCGCTGTGAGTTGTCATGTCATCTGAGATTTCTCCTTCATTAAGAGCATTCATATGCTGCCTTGAGAGAGCATCTGCAACGAAGTTTTCCTTGCCTGGCTTGTAAAAAAATTTCGGTGAGAATTCTTCCACAAAAGCTTTCCACCTTTTGATCTTGGCGTTTGAGCTCTTATCAGATATGGCGAAGATCAATGGTTGATGGTCAGTAAAGATGTTAAGTTGTTTTACGCCATATAAATAGTTACGAAGCTTTTGTAATGCCCACACTATGGCCAAAAGTTCACGCTCATTTGTTGCGTAGTGTTCTTCCGTGCAGGAAAGTGTCCTTGAAATCATTATAATAGGTCTGCCGTTTTGAGACAAAACAGCTCCTATTGCTTGAGAAGATGCGTCCGTCGTAAGGTCAAACGGTTTTTCAAAATCGGGATATAAAAGGAGTACCTCTTCAGATGCTAAAATTTTCTTTATTTTGTCAAAGGCTTCAATTCCCGCTTCATCTAGATCAATTGTTGTCTTTTTAGATTTATTGGCACTTACATGGCCATTGTCCCCCCGCAGGAATTTGGTTAGAGGTTTTGCGATTTGTGCATAGTCTTTAATGAATCGCCGGTAATAGCCAGCAAGTCCAAGAAATGATCGTAGGGCGCGGAGGGTTTTGGGCATTTTAAAGGTTAGGATATCGTTGACTTTATCTGGGGACGTTTTAATGCCACTACCCGATACCAAGAATCCCAAGAATTCAACCTCGCGCTTGAAGAACCTAGATTTCTCTAAGGAAACACGCATATTTGCCTCGTAAAGTTTTGAAAGAATTCTGCTGATATCCTCGAGATGCTGCTCTTCCGTTTGGGAGAAGATTATTACGTCGTCTATGTAGACGTGGCAACATCTACCGATTTCGTCCCTTAGGATATCGTCTATTGTCCTCTGAAAGATGCTTGGGGCGTTCTTAAGCCCAAAAGGCAGTCGGCAAAATTCATATTTGCCGTTGTTAATTGAAAAGGCAGTTTTTTCCCGATCTTCTTGAGCTAATTTTATCTGATGGAAACCTGACTTTAAGTCAATTGTGGTAAAGTATGACGAATGGCCGAGATTTGCCAGAATAACTGACGTATCCGGAATCGGATACTTGTCGCTTATGGTCTTTTCATTCAGCTTCCTGAAATCAATGACAAGTCGCATTTTACGATTACCATCCCCATCAATGCCCTTTTTATCGACCACCCATATAGGGTTGTTGAAAGGTGACCGTGAAGGTCTGATAATACCGGATTCTAGCAGCGATTTCACCTCGTTATTAACAAATTCGGCCGCTGCCATAGGGTACGGGTACGCCTTAGAGTAAACCGGTTCATTATCAATGGTGCGAATGCTGGCGACAACCTTGGTATTATAAGGTAATGACTCTTTGGGGTCGGCGAATACCCCTGAGTGATTTTTAATCATAGTTGAAAAATGTTCAACAAGCTCAGAAGGAACGGTTGAGTCATCAATAATAAGATTATTTATTTTGCTAGAATAGAGGTACAGAAATTCTTCCTGACCACCATCGTATTGCAAAATTCCTTTCCTGACATCAAGTTTTGCGTTTATTTCAAACAGGAAGTCAAAACCAACTATTCCGTCAAATTTTTCGAGGTTAGGTAAAATATAAAAATTAGATGTTTTATTAAACACATTCATTAAACATTTTGAATTGACTCTGGTTTCACCGTGTATTGATTTAACCAAAAACGGAGTTTCTGTGGGTTTAACAGCTTTTAAAAGGCTTAGGTTTTTTACGTAATTTTTTGACGTTCCAGTGTCGATTAAGAATTTTAATTCATTCCCTCCTAGTGTCCTGCAGATGTACGGGAGGAGGGATTTCCCTCTAAAAAATTAATTTCATCTTTAATTTCCAAAACATCTTCTGTGTGACTGTCGTTAAAACCTGAGTTTGCGTTTTCGTAATAGTCATCGTAGTCAAAGTGATCCTCACCGCTAAGGCTTTCCTCTTCAGGCTCGATATCCCGATGAGCCAGATGATTGATTCTCTGTAACTTTGCCATGGGTGCTCTGTCTGAGTCCCGATGCCTCTTAAACGGTTTGGCTTGTTGGTCAGGCCCGAAGGGCCTTGGTTCGTTAATGTTAACACCAAAAGCAGTTCTGTTGTTGGGATTTACTAATGGTCTACGATCCAATGGGTGGATAGGCGGAGCCTGTGGGCTTGGCCTATTCAAGACAAATCGAGAGGTGGAAGCATCGACTTCCATGGGAATAGGTCGCTGTGGTCTCTGTTGTCTTCTATCGAAGGGAATTCCACGATATTGTGGAATAAAGGGTTGTGGAGCAAACGATTGTCGTTCATGTCTATTAAAAGAATTGGCGAATACCAATCGCGCTTGATTGGCTTCTAACTCTTGAGCGAGTGCCAGCGCTGTCGGCATATCATCTGGCCTGGATGAAAATAGTATGTCGCACAATGGCCGGTTTAGGCCAGAGATGAAAACGCGAAGTGCGTCCTGTCTGTATTTTGCGTTTAGAGACTCTATGAGTCCATCCTGACCACTATATGACATTATGGTCTTATTAATTATTAATGTCAGCTTCTTCTCTACCTCATCGTAGAATTCTATAATTGACAATTTACCTTGCCGTAACGTTGACATCTCCTGTTCTACCAAGTAGACAGGTCTTTTGTCAGCGTACGTAAAGTCTAGCCTGGCGATTATTGCTCGAAAATTCAGAACCGTATTGAAAGAAGCCAAAACCATGTCTGCTGATCCTGTTATCTTGTTCCTTATTATGGCTACCGCTTGGTAGTATTTTGAGCTACCAGCATAGTTCTCGAAAATTTTGTAAGCGGTGTGAGCCGCTTGTCTCCATGAGACATATCTCGCCTGATCACCAGAAAATTCTGGCAGTGACTTCACTAGGTCTAGTGATTCATCACATGTTGTCCCTGGAACTATTGTTACATCCCTAAACTCCTCAACTTGGAGGGGGTCTCTAACAAGGTCAGTTTATTCGTTAAGTCGTCCAGTTTCTCCTGAAATTCACGTCTAGTTTGTTCGGTCGCGGCCCTTATTGCTGCATTAAGCAGGGTCTGTATTGTGTTTGCGTCCATGTTAATACAATTGTTAAAATTGAGAAAACTTAATATTTTATAAAAATCTTTATGTAGAGGTATTCAATAATATAATTTTTTTAATATAATCGATAAAGTTGCGAGAGCTTTAATATTTATACAAAAATTCAAACAAAATTAAATTTATAAAATAATACTAAAATAAAAATATCTACAGTATTAACACGTTCATGATCCTTGCGTCGTTTGTCCACTCGGTGAAGCCGCATTCGATGGTTAGAGAATTTTTATTTGATTATTTTCTATTTACTGAAATCGTCTTTTACACAATTTATAACTGTTTTTTATTCTTTCCACGTAAGAGTTTTAACTCATTTCTTTTATTAAGAATTTTAATTTTTAAGAGTTTTTTCTTTTAAATATCCAATAATTTTTTCTTTTTATTTTCAGGTAAGTCTTTCCAGCTATTGGTAAGTTCCTTTAATCTGTTTTTTATTTCTTTCTTCTATGAAGAAATTCACTGTTTCTATCTTTTCTTCTATGAAGAATTCCACTGTTTTTATTTTTTTTCCTTCTATGAAGAATTTCAGTTTTATGTTTTTCTTCTATGAATAATTTCGCTGTTTTATTTTTTTTCTACTATGAAGAACTTCACTGTTTTAATTTTTTCCTCTATGAAAAATTTCACTGTTTTTCGTTTTTTCTTCTATGAATAATTTCGCTGTTTTTATTTTTTTCCTTCTATGAAGAACTTCACTGTATTAATTTTTTCCTCTATGAGAAATTTCACTGTTTTTCGTTTTTTTCTTCTATGAATAATTTCGCTGTTTTTATTATTTTTTTTCCTCTATGAAGAACTTCACTGTTTTAATTTTTTCCTCTATGAGAAATTTCACTGTTTTTCGTGGGTTCGAGCCGCGTCTTTAACTATGCACGGCCCCACGTTGGGCGCCAATTATTAAAACGAGTTGTTTTTTATTTGCACTATGTGCAATTTTATTGAGCCGCACTATGTGC